>LNAC01000339.1:889777-932560 GCA_002007465.1 Ailurus styani
AAAAAAAAAAAAAAAAGAAAAGGGGTCCTATGTTGACACTATGTTGCCAAATAATAATGGCTTACATTTGAATTTTTTCTTAGCTGTGTTTTTAGATTGAATATTTATTTCTATGAAAGTAGTGCATATTCATATTTTAAAAGCCAAAAAATAATACAGGGTTTCCCACTGCTGTGTCAGAAGGAACCTCTCATAATTGTTAAAGCTGTTTCTTCCAGCTCATCTTTTTCTAAATAATATGTTTATTCCATTATTTGGAGATTATAAATCTGAGGCATTTCTAAAGAGTTACAAGTATAGAAGGTGAAATTTTAGCTCTCCTACCCCCTTCCCACTTATATGTATTCTCCCACTTCTTTCTCTGCTTCTCTCTTATACAGTTGACCCTTGAACAATACGAGTCTGAATTTCATGGGTCAATGTATAGGTGTATTTTTTTTATAAATACAGTACATTGCTATAAATATATTTTCTCTTCTTCATGATTGTCTTAGTAACATTTTCTCTTCTCTATCTCAGCTTATTGTAAGAATACAGTGTATAATACATGTAACACACAAAATATGTATTGATCAACTGTTTATGTTAGCAAGGCTTCTGGTCAACAGTAAGCTATTAGCAGTTAAGTTTCAGGGGAGTCAAAGTTATATAAGGCTTTTCAACTGAGTGGGGGTTTGGTGTCCCTAACCGCCCACACTGTTCAAGGGTCAACTGTACTTGTATCACATTTTGAAGTTAAATGGATATTCATTTACTGAAATAGCTGTGAAGATGATTTACACCTGAACTACATAGTATACCACTTACAACTTTTTAAAAAGAATATATTTAATAAATGTCTTTTTATTTCACTTGCACAGTTTTTGTATACCTATATTTAAATTGTCTGAAAACTTTCTAATTTAACAATTCAGATGTTCTATTTATTTTTCTTACAGACTTATGTTGTTTTTTTTTAAATTTTATTTTTATTCTTTGCCCAAGGGGTACAGGTCTGTGAATCATCAGGCTTACACCTTTCACAGCACTCACCAAAGCACAAACCCTCCCCAATGTCCATAACCCATCCACCCTATCCCTACCCTCCCACCCCCCAGTAACCCTCAGTTTGTTTTGTGAGATTAGGAGTCTCTTATGTTTTTATCCAATAACTTTTGGTTGCTTCACGGATGCAGGATGCTCTTTTACCTCTCTGAAGCCATTAATGATGTGATTTTTTTCCTAAATGTTCTGCTTTTTATATCATCCTGATTTTCTTGGTGTTTCTTTGTAAGTTTCATTATTTTTCTCACATGCTTGATGATCCCTTCTGTTTACTTGTGCTAAGGAGACTAGACATCTGGTAGAGCTGTGTATGACTAGTTGGCTTCACTGTGGAATGATTAAGTGTTTGTAATTTGGTCATTTCTTAAAGGACCTCCAAATATCAAAATCTCTTGGTCATATCTTTGGTTTGGGGACCAAAGCTTTCTTCAAAGGAAGAAAAAAAAACAAAAAAACTACCTGTCACCTCCCTGGGATAAGATGAGAGCCTGTTTGCCATTTTTCCAGTAGATCCATAGAGAAAAAAATCTTTGAGTTTCATTGTAAATTTCCCACTTCTATGCCTGTTTTCACCACTGTTGGGCATGGTGTCCCTGGAGTCTCTGGTTTAATATTCCTGGCTTCATAAGGTAGAGGAGTGTCTATGTTATAGCAAATTTGAAGCAATTATCTTTTTAATTTAGCTCTACCCCCAACTCATGATTTCTAAATGTAGTGCTTCCAATTTTTTTAACTCTTCTTAGGTTCTGTGGCTCAGGTTGGATTGTTGGTTTGGATCATAATCTCAGAAAGAAACTAATTTCCAGCTTTTTCTACTTTACTAAATCCCTACCAGTCATCTACCAGCTTCCCAGCATCTAAAAAGTTCCTTCTCACTGATTGTCTTGTCTATTTTTTTTATTCTCATTGTCCTTATGTGTTATTCTTTATTGACATTTTAGTGTGATTGTGGGTGTAATTGAAGCAGTAGATATTTAATCTGGAACTTCAACCCCATATTTGAAAATTTCAAAATGCTTTTATATTGATCATCTGATTTGGTTCTCACAACATCTGGAATGTTTCACAGATGGAGTAAGTATTATCTCTGTTTTGTAAGTTATGGAACTTACAAAGCTTCTTGAGTTGGTTTTGGTAGTTGTTATGTAACAGTTTTAGGATCTTAACATGCTTTTATCTTCCGTTCTCCTTCTGGTAAATCACAAAGTCCAGGATAGAAAACATATGCACATTATTGGGACTTCAGGAATAAATATAGGAAATGGAGAAATAAACTTTAACATCATGGCACAAACAAAAGATTTTTTAAATATTGAGAGTAGTCTACATTATTTTTACATCTAACTCTTCTTTACTCAAAGAGGACAAAACACTCTCCATATTTAAACTAAGTAATGGTTGTTGCTGAATCCCATATATATGTCTGGCAGCACATAGTTTTCAGGATTTAGTATGACCTGGATCTCTATCACTGTTATAAAGAAGCATTTGATTATGAAGCAAAAGGTTCCTACTTTATTAAATGTTGGAGTTCATATGAAAGGCTCTAAGGAGAACTCCTCTTCTTTGAAACACACCTTTGAAAATGTAGGGTTATCAATTTAAGAGATGCTCATTACCAATAAGTTTAGTATAGGCAACCTGCCTGGACTGTGCTATTGGTAAGTCATTCCTTTAACCTTCCCCATTTTACTTGAAACAACAGCAGTAGCAACTGAGGAGGCACTGCTTATGAAGAAATAAATTCTGGTAGATAGTGAAATTAGATGTTGAATTATATCTTTTAAGGATGCTATCTTTTTTCCCTATTTTTTTTTTTTTTGCTTTTCCTAGTTCTGTTTCTTGAGATTCCTTTTTTTTTTTTAACTTCTTTGTCACCATTTTTCTAGTATTTTGTCTGGTATTACTTTTTAGAAAGGAAAATATTCTTGTAAAAGTTTTAATAATGTCAAGACAGTAAAAGTGTACAATCTGATATGTACCCTGTGTTATATATAATATGTAATATACAAAATGCCCTGCATTATATAAATATACAATAAATATATATACGTATCTCAATGTATATCTTACATTTAATAGAGGTAGCTTTAAAAAAAATGAAGGTAGTTTAGATTTAGGTCTTTTGGAAGGAATCTCTAAAGTGGTCAGCTAGAAAATCAGTTTTGGGGTATAGTCTTTGACCATTTTGAAATGGCCTGCATATCCTTTCAGGCAATGGATGCATCTCGCATCTTTAATATTTTCAATCCTTTAAATCCAGGAACAAACAAGCACTTTTATTTTTTATACTCCAGAATACATAGTATTCTATAATTGTTATATAAATTTTTCAGATTTAATTTGCATTTGGAAAAAATCTCCAAATAAATTAAAATACAGTAAGACACAAAACCGTCTGAATTAAATGTTGTCTCACTATTTTTTAAAGATTTTTTAAAATTTTATCTACTCTCTATACCGAACTGGGACTCAAACTCACAACCCCAAGATCAAGAGTTGCATGCTGTTCTGACTGAGCCAGTTGGCTGCCTCTTGTCTCACTATTTTTAAATGATTTATGTGAGCTCTGCAATTAAATTTATTGAAGAATATACTGAAAATATATGGCTTTTTTTTCCTTGCTGATATTTCATTCAAAACGTATCTGTTGCTTTTAAAGGGAGTGATATTGGGGCATCTGGGTGGCACAGTTGGTTAAGTGTACTACTCTTGGTTTCAGCTCAGGTCATGATTTCAGGGTCATGAGATCAAACCTTGTGTTGGGCTCTGTGCTCAGTGAGAGTGAGCTTTCTTCCTCTCCCTCTGCCCGTCCTCCCCCATGCTCATTGAGTGCTCTCTCTCTCTCTGAAGTAAATAAATACATCTTTTTAAAGGCAGTGAGATTAAAGTGTTTGAAAGATTACTGCCCAAAAGTCTTAGTCCAAAGACAAATGTAAGTTATAAAAAGAAACTTGCACAATAAATTTTTTTGTTTTACTTACAAACTCAGAAAGCTTTTGTTTTCAAAGTAACTTTAAAAAAAATAAAACCTGTACTAAATCCCAAATAGTGAAAGAGAGATAATTGTCTATAGTTGAGCTGACTCAAAAAAATCACCAGCTCTTACAGCCACCAGCCAGTCTCCCTCAATCAGATTCACTTATCAGGTGTTAAAAGTAAATGGAATGGAAATCTTCCGGCTAGATTCAATGTATTCCAAGTATGCATATCCGTAAGAAATCTTCCAGTAAATCATAAAATAAAACAATAGTGCTCAAATTTCAGAATACTGTCAAAGGCACTTGCCTCATTACTTTTTTATCTCTTGGTTCATGTACATATTATATAACCTGATGGGATCCGCATTGCATCAGTGATCTACATTCGAATGGAATCTCACAACTGTGTTTCAAGGTTATGATGTGGTGTTGTGAGTTTTTGAAGTAAAGAATAAACAAAACAAAACCCATGAAAATATAAACTCTCCTTTTGGGAGTTTTAGATGAATTCATTCTAGTTTTCGTGCTTACACATGTACCTTACAAATCTAAACTGTTCTAATTTTATAATGAGTAAATATGATTATGGAGCCCACTACTGGAACACTTATAAGGACTCAATTTGTTAAGAACATATTTGTTGAAAACCTAATGTACGTTGAGCATTCTGCTCACCTGATGACCCTGAAAACAGTCAAAGGCTCTGTACTTAAGAGAAACGGAAAATAATTAGTTTTCTCTTTCTAAATATTGGGTGATTAAATTCACTGATACTCTCTTCCCCAAATAAGTGAATTTGGCTGCATGGTAAAATAAATCTAATACTTGAAAGTTTTGAACTAGACAGATTTTAGAGATTATCTGTTCTAGTCAAAGCCTTTGTTTAATAGAGAAGAAAAAGCCATGGAGAACTGGAGGGACTTGGCTTCAGTCACTTGGCTAATGGGAAACAGTCTCATACAGGGCGAGGATATGGAGTTTGGGGTCAGGAATTTTTTTTCTTTTGCAGAGAATATGTTTTGAGGAAAATTATGGACTCTTACCTAATATTAGATCGTGCTTGTGTTGATTCCATTGTATAGGTCTAGGAGTGCCTGTGAAAGTAGTGTCAGACCTTACTTCGAAAATACTGTTTATTTCCAACTTTTGCATGAAAAATGGACAAAAAAGGAATAGTTCATAGAAATGACAGAGATTTAGGTTAATTCTATAATACTCTCCTATTCCACAGTATCGCATTATTCTTATCCAATTTTCTGCATCTGTTTAAGTTGTGATATTTTTAAGGTCCTAAGACATAGCCTTGCCATATTAGCACGCTTCAGAGAACTGTGAATACTGGAAAAATAAATACAAGAAGACAAAAGAAAGAAAGAAAATAGCCACTGCCTATGCCACCACACCTCCCAAAAAATAAGCTTACATTGTTTTTCTTTCTACTTCTAAAATTACGTTGACTATATTCTGCCTTGCAACAGGAATACATTTAAAATTCTTTATATGATTCTTAAGACAAGTTTGAATTCCTCTTTTACATTTGTAATGCTTATTCAATAACTACTTAACATGTATCCATTAGGAAACAACCCTTTCTGGAATTAAGAATAATGACTAAAAAGACTTGATACAACTTCTCCTAATGTTAGGTTCTCCACTAGACTTCTAATAGCATAAAGCCTTTCTATGAGCGCCAAACTGACTGTGAATTACATTAGTGAAGGAATCGTTGACACAAAGGGGAAAACATTCATTCTTAGTCTTTCTGGCTAGTTAAAGCTTCCAGTAATTTTAGTGGAACTTGATTAAAAGATGGTGGTACACCATGATTCAGTTTTATACTTTTTAATAAATCGCCTGCATTATCCTGTCATATTTATGGAATAAACAAAAGATACTGATCTCTGATGTTGAATAAATTAATTCACATGTAAACATTTGCAAAAATAATATATCATCAGCAATAAAGGAGACTAATTAAATAATTTTTAAATATTGCTAGTTGGTCAGGACATATTATTATTACTTTCATTAATTTTAATGATTATTTCATTAGTGCTATGTTCAAACCTAATAAATGGTATATTTAATTATAACTATGATATAAATTTGTGGAATATTTTTAGTTTGATAATTAAAATAGTTTAGTTTAATAATCTATAAAAAGTTCAAAGAAAAAACCCCAGATTTAATTACATAGCTTAAAAACTACAAAAATTCAAAATGTAGAGGCATGTTTATTATTTTATTCTCTTTATTCAGATAGTAATACCTGTTATTAATTAGGGCCTGACCTAATTTGGCTGAAATATTGATAAGATAGGAAAATCTCAAGTCTCTTTTAACATCAAAACAATGAACAATTTTATAGAGAACATCAACACATCAGAATCGATAATTATGAATATCCTGAGGAAATGTGGTTAATGTGCATGGGACCTATTCTTTAGACTAGATTGGTGAGGCAGTGGTGTGAGTGTCTGCAGTGAGAAGATAAAGAGCTCCAGGTGAGTGGAGATGATGGTTTTGCTAAGTAATCTACTTCCTTGGCTGCATTCTGTAAAAAACTAAATTCCCCTGGTAAAATTTCTTTTGCCCAATGAGTGAATCAAATAAAAATACAGGATGAACAGGAGAATGGGCTCCCAAGGCACTCAAGAAAAGAAGGAAGAAAGAGATGGAGGGAGGGATGGAGGAAAGGAGGAAGAAAGGGAAGAAGAGAGGAAGGGAAGAAAAAGAGAGAGAGAGAGAGAGGAAGGAAGAGAGAATAGGAAAACAAGGAGAGAGAAAGAAATCATCCTGTTAACAGTGCAGATCCAGGATGCCATAGACAAGGCATCAACACTGGGGCCAGGAATTCTCTTCAGGGCATCCTTTTAATCTCTATTCCCCTGTTGTTATGGTCTCTGGATATCCTTCCTAATAAAGGTGAGAATTGTCTCATTCATGTTTATCACAAACTTGGCATCTGCTTTTGTCATCTCCTGTGATACCTATTTTCCTAAGTAATGGGGAAAAAAGACAATAATCAAGGACTCACTTTTTTCTCCAAGTAATTTTCAAATATTGCTTAAGGATAAATGTTTCAAATAAAATATTTTGTCCTGTGTTTCTATGTGGTATATTAAAATCCCAGTGGTTTCTGGATTAAAATGAAAATGTGTATTAATTTCCAAATGTGGTGGCTTAAAACAATAGAAATGTATTCTCCCACAGCCTGGAGCCCGAAAGTTCAAAATGAAGGTACAGTAAGGTGGTGCTTCCTTCCAAGTCTCTAAGGGAGATAATTTCCTTTACCTCTTGCGGATCATGGTAGCTCCAGCTATTCCTTGGCTTCTGGAAGCAGTCTCTGCCTCCTTTATCACATTGCTTCCTTCTCATCTGTCTGTCATATCTTCCCTATATGTCTCTTATAAGAACACTCATCATTGGATTTAGGGCCCTTCTGGACAGTTTAAGATGATCCCTTCATCTCAAAGTCTGTAACTCAATTATATCTGCAAATAACTATTTATTCTAAATCAGGGAACATTAGTAGGTTCTAGAAATTAGGATAAGAACACATCTTTTGGGGTCTAGATTTTGTTTTGGTTGTTTAAAAATCTTTCCTTTTGTATGCACCTGAATGAGATGTAATCAGTATAACCATTAGAAGCATTAGAGCAAAAGTACTGAAAACATCAATTTCAGAATGAGATGGACCTAGATTTGAATTACAGTGTCTATCACTTTGCAACTTTGTGACATTAGAGTACATAATTTCAACAGCAAAAAAAAAAAAAAGATACAAAATACAGTATTCCAAGCACCATGACAGTAGTCCAAAGGTTTCAAATGTTGTACAAATACCTTTAGAATAAATGATGTTCTAAGGGCTATGTAGGCACACATAGTCTCAAACAAATTCTTGGTTTTAAATTTTCACGTGTATTATTTCCTAAAAGTGATCTGACGGAGGACAGGCATGTGTTTGGGCTGCTTCCAGTTTCTATCTCACAGAATTATGGTGAAAATTAAAATAAGATACTATAAAGTTCCTAGTACCATGTCTACACACTGAAAATGGTCTGAAAAATACATTTGTGGCAATTTTATAGTATTTAAATATGGTAGTACTAATATTTATTTTTTTTATTGACATACAAAATAGCTTAGTATCTATTGAGTGGGGTATGATCTTGGCATGACATACATATTTGTATTCTCCCAAACTTTTGTAATTGGAAAATTATCAGTCTTTGTTTATCATAAATTTAAAATTATAAGAATATCAACAGAATCAATTGGGAAGTGCAGAAATAATACAGATTTCTATTTCTCGAAATGTTGGAGTTGCCAGAGTTCTATTTGTTAGGTGTTAAGTATATATTAAATTATTTGTTCTATAAATATTTATGGGATACCTGTTATTCAAGATACTGTTTAAAGCTATGCAAGATACAAAATGAGACATAGTCTTTATACTTAAGGAGCTTATAAAAGATAAGATGCATTGGGGAGCCTGGGTGGCCCAATTGATTAAGCACCTAATTCTTTTTTTTTTTTTTTGGATGGAAATGCAAAGTAAGTTGTTTATTTTTTTAAATACCATCTGTAAGCTTTTTATATAGAGCAAATTGGATACTTATTCAAATCTATACAGTATCAACTTTTTAAAAAAACAGCTCTATTGATGTATAATTGATATTCAACAAACCGTAAGTGTTTAAAGTTTGTAATTTAATTTGACACGTGTACATTTATGAAACCATCATCACCTTCAAGATAATGACCAAACTCATCACCACCCCTGAAAGTTTCATGCTGCTCTTTGGGAAACCTGCTTTGCCAACTGTTCACCCATTCCCACCTCTCCGTCTTGTCTTCCAGGCAGTCTTAAGCACCTAATTCTTGATCTCAGCTCAGGCATGTCTTGATCTCAGGGTCACAGAGTTCAAGCCCTGCATTGGGCTCCACATTGAGCATGGATCCTACTTAAATTGAAAATAAAAAAGGGTAGATGCATTTAGACAGAGCAAAGTAAAATGTGATCAGTAACAGCAGTACTATATACCTAAAATCACAAAGAAAATTATTTTAATATCATTTATAAAAATGAAAATATTTTAAAATTACTTAAGGTACTACAATATTTTTTTATTTTTATTTTTATTTTATTTTTATTTTTAATGCTTTTTACATGTTTAATATTTTTAATGTTATGATTTATTTCTTTTTAAGCCTTTATCTTCTTTGAGCTGTATAGCTTCACAGAAAAACTGAGAGGAAGGTTCTGAGATTTCCTATATACTTACTCTATGCCCAAGACATGCTAACTGCCTGCCATTATCAATATCCCCAATGAGAGTGATACATTTTTTACAATGGTTGAACCTACAGAGACACATCATTATGTCTCAAAGTCAGTAGTTATATTAGAATTCACTCTTGGCGTAAAATGTACTATGGGTTTGGAGAAAAGTATAATAACATGTGTCCATCACTATGGTATCATACAGAATATTTTCACTGCCTAAAATCCTCTGGCTATGTTTATGCTATTGTCCCACATTCCAACCCCAGCTAACCACTAATCTTTAAATTTTGCTCACCTTTTCCAGAATGTCAGAGTTGGAATTACATGGTATATAGCCTTTTCAATTTGGCTTCTTTCACTTAGTAATATGAATTTAAAGTTCCTCCATGTTTAGCTGTTCTTTCTATGTAACCTAGGAGTTTTATATTTTCATGCTTTACATTTAGGTCTATGATCTATTTTGAGTTAATTTTTATGAAGAGTGGAAGGTCTGTGTTCAGTTGTTGGGTGTGTGTGTGTGTGTGTGTGTGTGTATGTGTGTGTGTGTGTGTGTGTGTGTGTTGTGGTCCAGTTCTGCCAGCATCATTTGTTGAAGAAATTATCTTTGCTCCATTGCATCGCCTGTGTTCCTTAGTCAAAAATTAGCGGGGCACCTGGTGGCTCAGTGGATTAAAGCCACTGCCTTCGACTCAGGTCATGATCTCAGGGTCCTGGGATCGAGGCCCGCATCCGTTTCCTTGCTTGGTGGGGAGCCTGCTTCCTCCTCTCTCTGCCT
Organism: Ailurus styani; assembly: GCA_002007465.1. Lineage (NCBI taxonomy): Eukaryota > Metazoa > Chordata > Mammalia > Carnivora > Ailuridae > Ailurus > Ailurus styani. The sequence continues at coordinate 899,871 of LNAC01000339.1, forward strand.
GCTTCTCTGCCTAGTTGTGATCTCTCTCTGTGTGTCAAATAAATAAAAATAAAATCTTTGAAAAAATTAGTTAGCCAATGTATGTGTGTCTGTTTTGGTGCTCTTCATTTTGTTCTGTTGATCCATTTTTTTATTCTTTCACTGATATCACACTGTCCTATTACTCTAACTTCATAGTAAGTTTTGAAGTCAGGTAACACCAGGATTCCAACTGTGTTCTTTTCTTTCAATAACATATTGGCTATTCTGGGTCTTTTGCCTCTCCATAAAAACTTCAGAATCAATTTGCCAATAATTTGCTAAAATTTTTATTGAAATCATGTTGAGTCTATAGATCAAATTGGAAAGAACTGAGATCATGAAAATATTGAACCTGTAACATCTCTCCATTGATTTGGTTCTTATTTGACTACTTTCATCAGAGTGTTGTAGTTTGGCTTTTATAGAGCTCATACATATTTTGTTAGATTTACACCTAAGCATTTCATTAATGAGTTGTTTATATTAATGTTGTGTTTTTAATTTCAAAATCCACTTGTTCACTGCTTATATATTAGAAAGTGATTGATTTCTGTATATTAACCTTTTGTCTTGCAACCTTGTTATTATCACTTACTAGTTTTAGGAGTTCTCATATTAATTCTTTTGGATTTTATGCTTAGATAGCCATGTCATCTGCAAACAAAAACAGCTTTATTTCTTCTTTCCCAATCTGCATGTACCTTATTTCCTTTTCTTGTATTATTGCATGAGTTTTTGTGTAGGACTTCCTGTACAATGTTAAAAACAGTGGTGAGAGGGGACAGACTTGCCTTGTATCTGATCTTAATGGGAAATCTTCATGTTTATCACCATTAACTATGATGTTAGTTGTAAGGTTTTTATAGTTATTTTTTATCAAGTTAAAGAAATTCCCCTTGATTCCTATTTTACTGAGAGTTTTTATCATGAATGTGTAGTAGATGTCATCAAATTTTTTCTGCATCTACTGATATTATCATTTGTGATTTTTCATTAGTAGCCATTGATGTGATAGATTACATTAATTGATTTTTGAATGTTGAACTAGCCTTGAATACCTGGAATAAATTTCACTTAGTCATGGTGTACTGATTTTTTTTATCATTGTTGGACTCAATAGCTAATATTTGGTTGAGGATTTTTGCATGCGTGTTTGTGAAAGACACTGTTATTTAGATTTTTTTCTTTGTTTTTGTGTTTGTTTTTGTAATTTCTTTGATTTTGGTATTATACTAATTGCTGACCTAATAGAATGAGTTAGAAAGTATTCCTTTGTGCTTCTGTCTTCTGAGAGATTGTAGAGAATTACTATAACTTCTTCCTTAAACTAGTGAATCCATCTGGGTCTTAAGCTTTCTGTTCCAAAAGATTATTAGTTATTAATTTGTTTTATTTAATAGATACAAGCTTACTCAGATGATCTGTTTCTCCCTGTGTGAGTTTTGACAGTTTATGTTTTTCAAGCAATTAGTCCATGTCATCTAGGTTTCATATTTATGGGCATAGAATTGTTCTATTATCCTTTATTATTTTTTTAATGTTTGTGGAACCTCAAGTAATGGACCCTCTTTCATCTGATATCAGTAATTTGTTTCCTTTTTTTTTCTTAGTTATCCTGGTTAGAGGCTTATTAATTTTAGTGCTCTTTTTAAAGAACCAACTTTTGGTTTATTGATTTTCCCTATTGATTTGCTGTTTTCAATTTCATTTATTTCTGCTCTAATTATTATTTAATTTTTTCTGCTTAATTTGTATATAATTTTCTCTTCTTTTTCTAGTTTCCTAAGGTGGAAACTTAATTATTGAGTTTAAATCTTTCTTCTTCCCTCATACATCCATTCAGTGCTGAGTTTTCCTCTGAGCATGGTTTTTCTGCAACCCACACATTTTTTTATTTGCATTGTTTTTATTTTTTTTAATTTCTTTTTCTTTTTTTACTCTATTTTTGCAGTGTTCGAAGATTCATTGTTTATGCACCACGATGTGGTCCGTATATACAATGGAATATTACTCAGCCATCAGAAAGGATGAATACCCAACTTTTGTATCAACATGGACGGGACCAGAGGAGATTATGCTGAGTGAAATAAGTCAAGCAGAGAAAGTCAATTATCAGATGGTTTCACTTACTTGTGGAACATAAGGAATAAAATGGAGGACTCTAGGAGAAGGAAAGGAAAAGTGAATGGGGGTAAATCGGAAAGGGAGATGAACCATGAGAGACTGTGGACTCAGAGAAGCAAACTGAGGGTTATGGAGGGGAGGGTGGAGGGGTGAGCCTGGTGGTGGGTATTAAGGAGGGCATGTATTACATGGAGCACTGGGTGTACTGGGTATTTACCCCAAAGATACAGATATAGTGAAAAGAAGGGCCGTATGTACCCCAATGTTCATGGCAGCAATGTCCACAGTCGCATCCCACACATTTTGAAAAGTTTTGTTTACAATTTCATTTAGTTTAAAATAGTTTTAAATTTCTCTAGAGATTTCTTTTTTGATTCATGTTGTTTAGAAATGTGTTGTTTAACCTCTCTGTATTTTGGAATTTTTCCTGTTATCTTTGTTATTGATTTGTAGATTAATACCATTATGGTCGGAGGACATACATTGTATTTCTATTCTTTTAAATTCATTGAGGTGTGCTTTATGGCTAAATGTAGTCTGTTTTGGTGGATATTCCATTTGAGCTTGTGAAAAATGTGTAGTCTGCTCATGTTGGATTAGTTTATAGATGCCAGTTTTATCGAATTGATTGATTTCCTATTGAGCTCAACTATGCCATTACTGATTTTCTGCCTGCTGGATCTGTCCATTTCTGAGAGAGGGGTGTTGAAGTCCCCAAGTACAATAGTGGACTCACCTCTTTCTCTTTGTAGTTCTATCAGTTTTTGCCTTATATTGTTTATCCTTCCATTGTTGGGCTTCTTCTTATAATGTCTCCTCTGGGAATTGACCCCCTCATCATTATGTAATGCCTCTCTTTATCCCTGATATTTTCCCTTACTTTGGAGTCACTTTTGTCTGAAAATTAATACAACTACTCCTGCTTTCTTTCAATTAATGTTAGCTTGGTATATTTTCTTTACTTACTTTTAATCTCTATTCCTTTATATGTAAAATGGTTTTCTTGTTAGACAGCATTTTGTTTGAGCTTGTTTTTCAAATTAACTCTGACATCTCTGTGTTTTGACTGGTGCATTAAACCATTGGTATTCAAAGTGAATGTAACTGATGTAGTTGGATTGATATTTACCATATTCCTTACTGTTTCCTCTTTGTTGCCTTGTTCTTGGTTCCTAGTTTTGGCTTCTACTCTTTTTCTTTCCTTTGTGGTTTTAATTAAACATTTTACATTATTATATTTTCCCTCCTTTCTTAGCATCTTAGTTATACTTCTTATTTTATTTTTTAGCCTGCCTTAGAATTTGCCATGCACATTTTCAGTTAATTCGAGTCCACATTCAAATAGCACCATACCACTTTTCAGATAGTGTACCTTATAGTAAAATAATGCTAACTCCTTCCTCCTATCCCTTGCATCATTGATGTTATTCACATATATTTGACTATATATTTATTGATATATATGCATAAGTATATATATAAAACATTATTGCTATTATTTTGACCAAACTTATATATTAGATTAATGAGGAATGAATAAGAAATAAAAGTTGTCTTACCTTTATTCATTCCTTCTTTTGTGCTCTCTCTTTCTTTATGAAAATTCATATCTGACCCCCACTCTCCCTCTCCGTAAAGGACTTTTTATTTTAACAATTATTACAAGGTCGGTCTGACCACAAATCACCTCAATTTCGTTGTTGTGAGAAATCTATTTCTTCTAAACTTTTGAAGGTCAGTTTCACAGGCAAAGAATTCTAGGTTGGTAATTTTTTTTCTCTCAATACTTCAAATATTTCACTCCACTTTCTTCTTAGTTGCATGGTTTTTGAGAAGAAATCAGATGTACTCTTATTATTATTCCTCTCTTTGTAGGGTGTTTTTGTTTGGTTGGTTTGTTTTCTTCCTCTGGCTTCTTTCAGGACATTTTCTTTATCTTTTATTTTCTTAAGTTTGAACATGATATGCTATGATATGTTTTGTTTTTTGTTTCTACTTTGTTTTGTTTGTTTGTTTGTTTGCTTGTTTTTGCATTATCCTGCTTGGTATTCTCTAAACTACCTGGATCTGTGGTTTGGTGCCTGACATTAATTTGGGGAAATCTCAGTTATTATTTCATATACTTCTTCTTTGTTTCTCTCTTTCTTCTCCTTTTGGTATGCCCATGATTTATGTTATACCTTTTGTAGTTGTCTTACGGGTGCTTGGATATTCTGCTCTGTTTTTATTAGTTTCATCCTCTTCGCTTTTTATCTTTAGAGGTTTCTATTACTATATCTTCAAGCTCAGATATTCTTCCCTCAGCCATGTCCAATTTACTAATGAGCTTATCAAAATCATTCTTCATTTCTGTTACAGTTTTTTTTTGTTGTTGTATTATTTTTTTTTTTATCTCTAGCCTTTCTTTTTAGTTCTTTCTTCAGATTTCCTACTCTCTGCTTATGTTGCTTATCAGATCTTGCATGTTATCTACTTTACCCATTATGGCCCTGAGCATCTCAATCAGTGTTGTTTTAAATCCCCCCTCTGTAATTCCAATATCCCTGCTATATTTGGGTCTGATGCTTGTTCCGTCTCTAAATAGTTTTTGTTGTTGTTGTTGTTTGTTTATTTGTCTTCTAGTATTTCTCATATATTTTTATCTTGGTAGCCAAACATGAGTAAAAGGAATTGCTCTAAAGAGGCTTTAGAAATGTGGTGGTGAGGTAGTGGGGAGGAAGGAACGTTCTATAGTCCTTTGATTAGGCTTCAGTTTTTTATTGACCCTGTCTCTGCACTGTGAACTTCACAAATGTTTTTCAGTGTCTCCTTCCTACATTCAATTAGGTGGTATAGAATTTCTAGAGTACTGTGGGATTGAGTAATTACTTTCCCCCACATAGAAGGCTGGAGTGGGCTGGAAGAGAGTATTTCCCTTCTCCTTCATCAAAGCCGAGGGCTGATAGGTTGGCATTTCTGTTTCTCCAGATCAGTTAGGCTCTGATAAAACCCCAGGGAGGCTAATCTCCAGTGAAGTAAAATTTCTCTTAAGGGAAGACATTGTTAAGAACAGCAAAGTGCTCTGGTATATTTCACAATGGTTCCTTTTCCTCTCTCCCTGTTAGAATCACAAGGGCATTTTCTTCACTATTACCAGAAGAATCTGGTTGAGGACCTGGAGATAAAGCTCACAAATGTATGGGAGTGTTCTTATGACTGGGTCCTCCTCAAATTTTTTTACTCTCAGATTGTCCATACCAAAACTCCAGCAATTTGTCAATTGCTGTTTCTGTTTTCCCACCTTGGTACAGGTTTCCTCAGTGGTTTCAATCCTTGGGTTCCTGCTCTGCTGACCTGTGATTCTTTGTATTTATCTATATATCTCTCAAATCTGGGGGGCAGTGATTTGCCTTTTGTCCTCACTTTCTTATAGATGCAAGGAAAATTGTTGATTTTTCAGTCGCTTCGCTTTTTACTACTTGTTGCAAGGGAGTGGCAACTTCCAAGTTACTTACATGTGGAACTGAAAATGAGAGGTTATATCATAACATTTTTAAATATTTTTGAGTGAGGAAATATTGAATTTACCAAGAGATGCATCTACATGCTATTTTAATTAAAAATAAGGATCACAAAAACGTACTTTTGGAAAAAAAATTTTAAATGTAATAACTTTTGTGCCAACAGTTGATCTCTTGAAAAGAAGCTTTAAAATTAATTTTCAGAAATAAAATCTTCCTCAGCAAAAGCCATTTTTATTTTGACATGTACCTATTTATTTGTGTCCAAATAATAAGCAAACAGACTCATAGAAACTTAATAGAAAGGCAGTTTATGAGAAACTACATAAGGACTACAGGGCAAAAACAGAGTAACAGAAATGATTAAAATGTTAGTTATGTGCGTTTTCTCATTTTATTATAATTTGAGAGAAAATGATATAATTTATGTTTTAAAAAACTTACCCTTTCCTATATTTTTTGATCTGTTCACTTACCTGTGCAAGTGAATCTTGTAATAACTCTCGAGATGAGACTTTGAGGGAAACACCATTGTTTAGTTTTATAATTTAAAATTGTATTTATTGTGTTTCCATTTTCTAACCAAAAAGTAGCAACAAACTGAAATATACAATATATCTTAAAGTGAATAATCAACTGGGTAAGAAATAATACTGAAATCCTCTATATTCAATTTGGCCTCATAAATTAACATTATGTTCTGTAGTATCAAAAAAAAAAAAAAAAGAAAGAAAAAAAGAAACTTCATAGTGTCCAACCATATACAGGGACTAGCTAAATATATGGTATCTATAGGATAAGACATAAAATTGTAGTTGTTTTGTAGATTTTGAAATCTGTTCTAGAGAGACAAATACTAATCTGCCAGCCAGTGGAGAGTGACCTTTTTCACACATCAAAAAAGCGACATAAATAAAATTTAAGACATAAACAGAGAGAAAAATTATAGCTGAAGTTAGTTATGCCCAAGTTCTTCCTAAAGATATGTAAAACGAATGTAATATGACAGAAGTGTTTTGTTGCTGTTTGTTTGTTTTTGGTTTTGTTTTTTTGTTTTTGTTTTGTTTTGTTTTGTTTTATTTTCTAATTTATTTGACAGAGAGAGACACAGCAAGAGAGGGAACACAAGCAGAGGGATTGGGAGAGGGAGAAGCAGGCTTCACGCCAAGAGGGAGCCTGATGCGGGGCTTGATCCCAGGACCCCAGGATCATGACCTGAGCTGAAGGCAGACACTTAATGACTGAGCCACCTAGGTGCCCCTGGAAGAAATATTTGTGAAGAAAGAGCATACAAACAGAAGAGATTATTTTGTTCTTAGTTTCTATTTTTCATTCACATCTCTCTCTCTCTCTCTGTTTCTCTCTCTCTTTCTACACACTTGTACACACACACACACATATCGGAGGTGGGGATGGTGAATTATCTGTATCTTTAGGTATTTTACTTTGTAGATATGGGTGTTCCACCTTGGTGTCTATTTATATACCTGCCATTTCTAATTTGAAAAGATTTATAATGCACCAGTAATAAATGCATTCATAACCACATCTTCTCTAATCACTACAGTGCCTGTACTGCTATTTGGCACTCATTAGCTGAAACTGCCATTCACCTATAATTTATGACTAGCATACAATTATGTGCTAGCACTACTCCAAGTGATTACTACACTGCATGTTTATCAGATAATGGCATGCAACACTCCATGATAAATTGTACTGCAATGGATAGTTCGTTTTTATCATTTACTCTATTATTTTCCTTAAAACAATCTCAAGAGAATTATATTGAAATGTGAGTACCTTCTCAAAGTAAGATTATTGGGTCAATGCTGTTCTTAAATAAAGAAAGGAGAACTGCATTTAAGGAAGGAAGCAGACTTAGTTTTAACAAATTCATTTGAAAATATTCTAATAAAAATGAAATATGCAACTTTAAGGACAAAATTTGAGTTTTTTCCTTAAAAGTATATGATCATATTTTAATGACTGAAAATGTATTTAGTAATTCTACAATAAAATTAAATAGTTTAATATTAAAGATTATGACGTGTACCCATGGGTAATAGAAAAAATCACAAAGTATTAGCTTGGGAACAATGCTTTACAAATTAAAATATTTTGAATTTTTTGAACACTTGTATTATGTATCTAGTATTTTCACAGTAGTCATAAGAGCTAACATTAATTATTTACTCGGTGTCAAGCAAAGTACTGCTTTAAGTATTGCACAGATATAATCTCATATAATTCACATAGCAACTTGTAAGTTAATTATTACTATCCTAACTGTACAAAGAAGGAAATGAGACACAGAAAAGTTGGGTAGCCAATCCACGGCTGCACCTAGAGTGCATGGTTGTATTCATTTTCTAGGGCTGGTATAAAAAAAGTACCACAACCTGGGTTTCTTGGAAAACAAACAAATCCAGAAATGTGTTATTCTGTCAGAGCTGTGGAGGTTAGAAGTCCGAATTCTAAGTGCTGATAGGGTCAAGCTACCTCTGAGGGCTGTAGGCAAGAATCCTTCTTTGCCTCTCTCAGCTTCTGATGGACCCGGGCACTCCTTGGCTTGTGGCAGCATATTCAAATCTCTACCTCTTCCTTAACATGTCTTTCCTTTTCTGTGTTCTCTCCTTTCCTTATAAGGACACCAGTTATTGGATATAGCTCCCCCACTGCCCAAGTCCAGGAGGAGGATTACATCTTAATATCCTTAACTAATTGTATCTGCAGAGACTCTATTTCCAAATAAGGTCACATTCCGAAGTTCTGAGTGGAATTGAATTGTGTGTGTGTGGTGGTTGGGAGGGGGCTCTATTTGCTTCAATTCAGTGGTAAATCACTTCACTTCACTGGAGGGTCTATTCAAATACAAACATAGCCTAGAGTCTGTCCCCTTAAATATGTGTGATTGTTCCAGGGTCTGTACTTACAGCATTTCATTTAATAACCATTCCAAATATCTGGGTAATGTTCTCTCTCTTTTTTTTTTTAAAGATTATTTATTTATTTATTTGACACAGAGAGAGAGATTACAAGTAGGCAGAGAGGCAGGCAGAGAGACAAGGAGAGGGGGAAGCAGTCTCCCTGCTGAGCAGGGAGCCCGACGCGGGCCTCGATCCCAGGACCCTGAGATCATGACCTGAGCCGAAGGCAGGGGCTTTAACCCACTGAGCCACCCAGGCACCCATGTTCTCTCTTATTTACATGTAAGAATGCCCAAAGTCGTGTGTCACAGAGCAGCATCATTCAAATTCAGAGTGAATCTTCTGAAGCAAAATTGTGCTATTACCCTGCTTAAACATGTGTTTATGCATCCCTGTAATGTTTAGAATAAAAATCATATTCCTTGAAGTAATTTTTGTGTTCCACCAGAATCTGGCCCCTGCGTTCTTCAGCTCATGTCTGCCTCTCCCCTCCTAAACACTACTCATCCTGGTCTCCAAGCTTTCCCCAGCCTTGTTCTCTCTGCATATAAACCTTTCTGCCATCCGTTTGCTTCTGCCTACTCCGTAGGTCTCACTTTGCCACTTCTGTTGGACTGTCCCTTCTAATAACCTGAAGTAGGGTTGGTGAACTTCTGTGGGCTTCCATAGTAATCTGCACAGCACCTACCCTACTAGCCATTGTGTCTTGCTATGATTGCATGTTTAATGGTGCAGAAGTTGTAAGAGCAAAAGTTACAACTGTATATTCTCAGCTGCATTTTCAGCATCTCAATAACTGACACTCAAATGTATGTTGAAAAAATACATGAGTGTAATGAATGAAAAAGTGAAGGCAGAATATGTTTATGCATGGGATAAAGCAGGGGCAGAAAACTGCCTGGTAATTCATGACTCAGTGTCTTCATCTTGTTCCAAAAGGTTTATTCTGATTTCTTGGTACACTGCTCCTTAAGACAGAAACACATCTGGGCTTCCAGTGAGCAGCTGACTGTCAAATAATGTGTCTATAGTGTCGTTTCCTCCTGCTCTTTCTTCATGAACCTAAGACTTCCTAATTATCCTCTAAGAATTCAGAGGGACTACTTACATTTCTTATTCCATTTGCCCCCACTTCAGTGGGAAGTATTGAGATACAGTGACAAACTGTGGAGGCAAGTAATGATTTTGATGACAGGAGAGTTGTGACTGAAAAGGCAATTGAGATAGTTGCTTGCCCATCACCCTGCCTGCATCCTGGGGTTTCACAAAACCTAAACTCAACCACATGCTTCCTAATGCATTCGCCAAAGTCACATGGTGACAGGGTAGGACAATGCTATGGAACAGTATTACAACTGAACAACCTCAAATATTAGAATATGATGATGTATACATATCACTTGCTGTATTAGACACATGATGCAGTCACCCAGCGTGCAGCTCTCACTTAGAATTCATGCAAAGCGTTTTACCAGGAAGCCACCTTTCCTACGGCACAGTGCACCATTTTCAAACACCATGATATGCACAGCTCAGAAAGCAGTTTTCCGTGAGAAAAACGTTACCACTCACAACAGGGCCTCTGATCAACTTATTTCTTGTCAATGATAATAATAATTGCCATGATGTAGAGTGTCTGAAGACCTAATGTGCAATTTTGTGTGTAATGCAACTTTAGATGTTTCTAATTAGAAAGTACAACAGACTTAGAGAGGGGCAACCTACTCTTTCCAAAAAAAAAAAAATTGCTTTTAGAACATTCCGTCTTTATTTAGCAGTTTACTTTGTAAATTTCTCTTATGCCAAATTTGGTAAATCTTTTTACCTAATTGCATCGTTAAGCACAAGAAGGATTATTCCACATCTAATGAAGACTGGGAGCTTATGAACTAAATGTTCTGTTCATTGGTATATCCTATGTCTAAAACCAATCCGTAAAAGGTACTCAGTAAATATTTAAATAAATACACATATATAGAGAAGAAATGTATTATGGCTTTAACTCATTCATTGACCACCAGAAACAAATATCCTAATGTCCTTTCTAAAAAATTCTTCATTTTTCATATCAACATTACAATCTATTATTCACCATTTAAACCTAACATTATATATATTATTGGGGTGTTGTGCCACACATTAATTAAGGATTGAGTCACTTCAGAAATTTTTGTTTCAGTGAGAATTCAAATGGAAGTTCTAAGTGACTCTTGCTAGTTTCCTTCTCTTAGTGCAACTTGTATATTTTCTTACACAAATTTGGTTTCTAAAGGGAAAGTTGATAAAGTTGCAGAGTTGTTAGAGCACATAGTTGAAGTGATTGTTGGCAGGCTGAAGAGTGAATGTGGTATCCTTTAAAGCATATTTGTTTAAAACATAACAATCTGAGGGAAGCCTGGGTGGCTCAGTTGGTTAAGATTTTGCCTTCGGGCGCCTGGGTGGCTCAGTGGGTTAAAGCCTCTGCTTTCGGCTCAGGTCATGATCTCAGGGTCCTGGGATGGAGTCCCGCAGCCTCTGCTCGGCAGGGAGCCTGCTTCCCCCTCTCTCTCTGCCTGCCTCTCTGCCTCCTTGTGATCTCTCTCCCGCTGTGAAATAAATAAATAAAATCTTTAAAAAAAAAAAAAAAGATTTTGCCTTCAGCTTAGGTCATGGTTCAGGGATTGAGTCCCAAATCCAGCTTCCTGCTCAGCGGGAAATCTGCTTCTTCCTCTGCCTCACCCTGCTCTCTCTCTCTCTCTTTCTCTCTCAAATAAATAAAATCTTTTTAGAAATAAATAAATAAAACATGACAATCTGAGAAATTAGCTTGGCTTCCTTAATGTTGTTCTCAGTGGTTACAAAGATGTGTAGTCTGGCTATTTTTCAAGCTGCCCCTGCTGCCAATCACATACATTACTACAAAATTGTTTCCTACTTCAGCATATGAATCTTTGAGTAAAATATAAAATTAGTATGTGATTTAGAGGCTATTGCATACAATCATTAGGCATAACACTTGCAAATGATTCCCTTCCAGTCACATGATTTTTAAGAAAATAATATGTACTGCAAATATTTGCTTTATCTGCTGTATGAAGAAATGTGGCCACTTATGGATTATTTACATTTGAAGTAAAAGATGTAAAGGAAGGAGAAATAAAGGCTAGTACTATACTGTGGATGTCTGTATGTATGTGCATATGTATGTATATTATTTTTTGTCTTTTTTGGAATTTACCAAGCCAGAATTATTGATCATATGGATATATGCCTCATTTTATATGTATATTTATGATGACAGATGAACTTGCTTTGAGATAAAACTCTAAATTTAAAAATTATAATAATGTATGATATCCAGTTATTCAACTTATCCATGTTATTAAAAGACTCCCTAGTAAGATATGATCATATTTCTTTAAAATTCAAACTTAATGATTTCTTCCACCCCCACAAAGGCTGTGGTGATATAAAAATTATATGCACCATTGTCTGGGAGTACTGTGGAAAAAAATTATCAGTGCTTTGGATGGTGGTTGAATTGAATTGCTCTGTTTTCTTTCTTGGTCTGCTTCCTATGAGTAAGAACACCCAATGTGAACTCTTCTCACCGTCATAATACATTTATTACTGAGTTGTGGCATTTATTTGAATTTTGCAAGTATAATATCAGTTCTTCATTCATTATTTTTTCATAAGTGCACCCTAGTGTAATAATCCTCTGCTCTCTGCTCTCATGTTTTTGTCAGAACCTATTACATCAGTAAAGAAATCTTTGTGTTTTTTTTCTTAGCTTTGAACATACTCAGAGCTCATTTAGGTTTTCTAAAACTGAAACAAATTCAGCTAATTATTCCTTGACCTGTATTAACAACCCAGCTGGTGGAGCCCAAATTTAGCCTACTGAATATAGAATTATAATAAAATTGACTTGCACCCTCCTTCCAAGTTGTGAGCATGTTAAATATTATGAAGAATTTTAAAAGATACTTATTTTTTCATTCCTTAGATATAATCAACTACTTTTCTATGGTCTCCAACCGTATGTTGCTTTTTAACTCCTTTAATATCTGTTTCTCTGCCACAGAGCAGAAAATCAGAGGGGAGAAGTTACCATCTGCACTGGCTGTCATCACCTGCAGGAATTTTTGACTTGTCTGCTGAAGTGATTGAGGCAGGGTTGATTTGCAGATGCTTTTGTTTCACTGAACACAGTGTGTGAGATCTTGTATGCACTTCAACTCTTCAAAAAGCCATTTAATTCTTTTAAATAAGTTCAAATAGAAGTTCATTTTTTGCAAAAACTCTTGGAAAACCAAGGATAAGGCATATTTCAAAGCCAGTTTTTGAGGAATTTTGCAGAGAGTAGGTGTAGGAAAAGGAGAATATAGCTCAAATATATATGGGCAGCCATAAGTAGCCATCTATTCGGTTTGCTTGAAGGAACACTTGGATTTATTCCCCTTTTTGTCTTAGTATGTGAAATTCTAATACTTAAGACATTTTTTTTATCCATGCACATACTGAAAGAAAATGGTTGCTTTAGACAAAGGGCATGTATTAATTATTTAATATTTAAAGCCTTAATGTGGGTAAGTTTGCCAAGTTAACTAGAGGTCCCTTGAAGAGGCAGTTTTGCTGTGATGAAAGGTATCTACTTTTGATGAGGTACTAATAATCACAAGGCACATTATTTTTAAACTAAAAAAGCCTGGACTTATATTTTTAAATTTGAGACTAACATTATTTCCAGAATCTACTAATATCCAATATTAGTTGAATGCATGAGGGGGATTATTGAACTTTTGATGGTGTAGTTATTAGCATTCTACATCAATACTTTCCAATTAATGAATGAATCAACAAATGCAGTAATGTAAGTACTCCTAGATTGAACATTTTTATCACATGGCATACTACAGAAGCCCAGGAAAATATTGATGCTTTTATAACCTCTTACTCTCTAACCATGCTAAATGAATATTGCTTTTTTTTTTTAATGTGTTATCAGGATCACATGAACCTGATATCTATGGGGGTGAGAAAAATTAACCTCTCCAAACAGTTTCCAGGTGATTTGGATCTGAGTTCAATATTTATTTCCCAAATGTAGCTTTCTAAATGCTAATTTATTATATTGGATTCTATTTGGAAGGTTAATATATTCTTAATCAAAAATGAATCTTTACATTAAACATAGGAAATGATAAGTAAAATCCCAAGTTATAAGAGAGAATGGGTATATGGACAACCTATGCTTTCTTTAACACTTCTCCATGAATAAATAAAGCTCATCATGCTGATATTCACCAAACTTCCAGTCAAAGCACAGATCCTAAATCTAGGATGTATAATCAGTCAGGAAGCTAAAGGGAAATCAGATATCCCTTTAGAAGTTAAGAAAGATAACTCCAAAGAACATTCCTAACAGATATTTTCAGATCAGAATGTCTCTCTGAAAGAAAAATGGTGGGGCAGTTCTATAATTAAATTAGTTTTGGAAACTCTGTAATACTTTATTCCCCATGGAAGATTTAGAATGCATATCAGCACGGACACTACATTACAAAAATCCAGTAATATTCGCATCATAGATTATGAAGAATTGACTAAGTAGCCATATGTGGAGAGTAACTTTGTCTAAAGAGAAGCATTTATAATACATTCAGCTGCAGGCAGGAGAAAACCTCACTAACGTTGATTAAATCATACACACATGCAGTGTCTTGCTTAAGATAGGAAATATGTGATTCTAGGTTTTGTTCAGTGGATCAATGATGGCATACCTATGCTTCAGTTCAGAGTTTCTTAAATTCCTTTGGCCCTAGCTTTTTGTTCACAAAATAGCTACCACTACTTCTAGCATCAAGCCTCAAGTCTTCATATGCACATTTTTAAAGCACAAAGCAAAGATGACCAGAACATTGGGAAATAACTCTGTGTGACTCTTGACTATTTTATCAGGTACAGAAAGTATTCACCAGAACTTCTCCAGTGGGTCTGAGTCTGTGTTATTGGCCAGAACTTAGATACAAGCCTACTGCTAAACCAGTAACTAGCCAAAAGAATAGAATTAACATGCTTGCATTAGACCAATTATTGATCACCATCCAGGGCTGTTGGGTAGACAGCTAACAATGTCTCCTCCATCCAGTATTTCCTCAAATCGAACCCTCTTTCATAAACTCCCAATTACTAAACACACCTGGTTGAATATTTTGTTTTCTTGGGATTATGTGTAAGTGCAATAGATAAATGTTATTTCTTATTTTTACAACAGTCTTTCAGTGATCTAGCCATCAATTACTGCATTACACACCAACCCAGACATAGCAGCATAAAATAGCAGCCATTTTATTTTGCCAAAAGATTCTGTGGATTATGAATTCAGGCAAAGCATAATGAGGCTGGCTTATATCTACTCAGAAATGTCTGGGACCTCAACTGGGAAGAATTGAATGGCTATGGTCACTTGAATGACTGGAAGCTAGAATTATTTGGAGGCCTCTCATATCTGGTACCTCTACTGGTAGAATTCAAAGGCTGAGCTCAGCTACGAGAGTTGATCAGATCATCTATATATGATCTTCCCCTGACAACTGGGTTAAAAAAAAAAAGCCTAAGAGAAATAACTTGGAAAGTGAGAATTATACAAGAGCAAAGTAGAAGCCAAATGACCTTCTTTGATCTAGCCTCAGATTTCCTGTCTCATCATTTTCACCACATGCTATCTGTTAGAAGCTAATCACTAAGGCTAGCCAAGATTTAAGATAAGGGAACATAGACTCTATGGTTCCATGAAAAAGTGTTAAGGTCTTAATGCAGAAGAGTACATGGACTTCAAGCTGCTTTGGCCATCTTTGGAAAATACAGTTTGCCAAAAATATTGAATTAGAATTGGTAATGGCATTATAATTGATCATATTTAAAGTTTCTCAGGGGTAATCTTTACACAGTTCAAACTTCCAATTCAATGTGTATTTTAAGGAGAGAAAAATGGAATGCTACCTCTCGTCATGTTGATGTTTAATGAATCTGCATGTAGGATGGAGTCTGATGTAATGTGGAACCATCATTTGTGAACAACATGGCTGTATAAATCACCAGAGAGATTTACATTATATTGTGGATTCATTCATACTTACGCTTCACAAATTCTGGTGATAAACTTCCACAAGTGTTGTTTGTGTAACAAATCTACTACAGTTCAAAAAAGAGGAAGTGATTACTAAATATGCTTAATAAATAGGATTATCTTTGGGAGTTTTTCAGAAAAAAAAATATTGTATCTCCAGACCTAGTCACAGAAGCTCTAATTGTATTGATTTACAATGCAGTCTTTCTCTCTACATTTTATATATTTATATTTTTCAATATAAATATTTGTAATTTATATACACATAATAAATATATATAAAATATTCCACCAACATATATAAAATATTTCCACTAACACAAGTGTGGTGGGACTATTAACTAACACAACATTTGAGAAGGCAGTTTGACAAACTAAAGATGCACATAGCCTTTGTATGAGTTTATGCCACTTGTATGAGTTTATGCTTTAACTGTACCTACATTGTTAGCATTCAAAGGCTATTGCCACATTGGATTAGCAAAACATCTGGAAATAACTAACCAATCTCCACTTAAAAAACATGAAGGTGAAAAGTGTTCTATATTGTCTCTGTAAAATTAAAATGATTGCTGATGAACTCTCAGACCTGGTAGGCTATTTTCCCTTTAGTACACTCCTCCATCTGATAAATGAACCATCTAGGGCTTCTTTTGTAATTATTCCGTGGGTAAATCTTCGAGCGTTAAAAGGAGGATGTATCTACATATGCGCATTATAGAAAGATAGATATTTTGTAAAGCGAAGCAAGCTAGTCATAGTATATTATGTATAGAAAGATCTTACTTATGTTAACAGAAATTTGTAAATAGATATGGGTATAGGAAAATATTCTTGCTTATATAATTTCTGGAAAGACATGCAAGATAATAGTTAAGAATAACTTGGGGTAGTGATACTGGGGGTTTTGGAATAAGGAATAACTATTTCTGTGTGATTTAAAAAAATCATGGAAATTCATTTTTTTAAGATTTTATTTTTTTATTAGAGAGAAAGAGCACACAAGCAGGGGGAGTGGCAAGCAGAGGGAGAAGGAGAAGTGGGCTCCCCACGGAGTAGGGAGCCCAATGCAGGGACTTGATCCCAAGACCCTGGGATCAGAGCCTGACCTGAGCCTGAAAGCAGCCACTTAACCAACTGAGCCACCTAGGCGCCACAGGCATTCATTTTTTTTAAAAAACAAAAATATATTATATTTTTCTTCTTGTGTTTAATATGCTACAGAAATTATTCTGATGTCTATCCAGGGTTGAGAACAATTGTTCATTTATGTGATTTAGGGTTTTTTTTGGGGGGGGTGGGAAGGTGAGAATAAGGAAAAGAAAAAGTATACTTACAGAAAAATACTTGGGAAATTTAGAAGGAATAGAATAAAAGTCCGAGATTTTTTTAACAGTGTATTCTGTGAGGGAAATCAATAGGAGACATTTTTTATTCTTCTAAATTAGCATTTGTAAATGCAATAATGAGATATGCTTTAACATATCATTATCCAGGAGATAGGTGCATCTTGATTTGTAAAGGATTTTTAAGTATATTGAATAGAGCCAACTAGGGCAGATTTTCATTATAAAGTGATATCATTATACCAATGATTGCAGGCTAATTCCCCACTTACACAATCTGACCACTGACCATGCTAGATCAAGAGGGTTTAATTTCCTTTATAAATGTTCATTCCTTGTTCATTTTACTTGAGAGCAACTAAAATGGTAGTTTAATAAGGGAAAAAATCATTTTTAAATGATTTTAAATGATTTAAATGTAAAAGCAAATGCTGTGGATTTTGTCACAATAATTATACACTTCCTTTTACCATCAGACCCTGACATATCTGTGTAAAACCAAAAAGAAATCATGTTTTCTGATTTGTTTCCAATAACCTTTTAAATGATGCCCACAATTGTATTGACCTTTACTGTTGACAAGAGCACATTGGACTGTTGTCTTCAGGAAATAGGTTGTGAAATAGATCCTTTCCTTCTGTCTTATCTGACATTTTGGCATTCATCACTTTTTAAGATTGTATTAGATTTTTTTTCATGAAAGCATGACTTTATACTTTTTTTGAAAACATGACTTTATACTTGCCACATATCAAGTTTGTCTGCCATTTTTCCCCATTCCCAAGAATTTCTTAAGAATAATAAGAATAGGGATATTAATAAAAATAGCGTATTTAGATCTTGCTCCCCAACTTAAGATTATTTCATTTATTCTTAGGAAAACTGATGTCAGATTTATTATTCCAGTTTTATAAGTAAAAGAAAAAATTGGAGCTCAGAGACATTATGTCATTTTCCTAGCTCACACAACTAATTAGTGGCAAAATGGGATTCTAACTAGGTCTGTTTGACTCCATGTCTCTGTACTTAACCACATTTTACTTGTAGGGATAGTACTTTTGCAATGTTCTTTACAAGTATTTTTATAGACATCCTCTCAGTCATAAGACAGCTCTAAAGCTTGTTATTAATATTGAGATTTTTTGCAGAAGTGTACAGTAAAGGATTGAGAAATAAAGTGAGATGCTCAAGATGACAGAATTAATAAATGACAGACATGGAATTTGAACTCTGGCCTCTTGATTCCCATGAGTCTGTCCATCATGCTTCACATGCCTTAATGATTTTCATACCCAATATATCACCTAATTTAATCCTCACTACCACCTGAATGGTTGGTGAATTTGTAATCTTGATTTTATGGCTGAGAAACCTGATGTACTGGGAGGTTAAATGACTAGAAATAGTAAGTGGCAGTGCCACAGGCTACATCTCACAACTATAAGCTACAAAATCACTTTTCACAAGAATGCCTCTTACTTAAGCCTTCAACTCTTGGCATTTTACAAAGAGAGCAAAATTAGTGTCAGCTATAAAGGTATAATTTCAGGTTGCAATTATGCTCTTAAGCCAGAGACAAATAATGTTTAATAGAACATATATCATAGTTAATTCCAGCATTCTCCCTCAAGACATTCTCCCTCAAGAAGGGGAAATGCTTGACTTAGAATCATCCACAAACGTTGGGGATGAAAGTACTAAATAATGAACACCGACTGGATTTGAGCATAGCTATCTGCTCACCCATAACTACAGTTCAGTTCCAATTGTGGACTTAATAAGTATCTTAGTCCACTGGACTGCTATAATAAAAATGCCTTAGACTGGGTTGCTTATAAAAAGTAATTGTTCATAGTGCTGAAGGTTAGAAAGTCCAAGATCAAGGCCCTGGCAGATTTGGTGTTTGATGAGGGCCTGCTTCCTGGTCCATAGACAATTGTCTCTTTGCTGTGTCTTCGCATGGTAGAAGGGGTGAGTGAGCTCTCTGGGGACTCTTTTCTGAGGCCTTTTATTCTATGTCCCAAAGCACTCATCTAACACTATAACACGGGATTGGGTGTCAACATGAGTTTTAGGGAGATGTAAGCATTCAGTCTGTAGCAATACATGAGTGATGCTTTTTAGTGAGCCTAAAGTATGATCAGGGAATTGCTTAGGCAATATGAGACGATGATAAAATCCTCCCCCATGTGTGTTTGACAAAAGTCTGATATTTGGGCATTATTATAATTTGTTTATGGAAAAGTTAGGAGTCATCAAATTATACAAGCCATGGAGTTAATAGTATACTAAATGATGCCTGAGGAAAATAAGCATAATTTTATTTTGTATTCTGGCATTTAAGAAATTTTGCCTCAATGGGAACATTTTTGCATTTCTACAAAACATATAGTTCATTTTAATAAAAGGTAATTTTATAAGAGTTGTTTCCAGACTGAGTTGAATTTACTACTATGACCTAGGCAATAAAATTAACCAAAATTAGATTTCTGCTTATTTCTATGTCTGGGAAAAGCAGACCTTAATGATGGAACAAATGTTTAGCCCTGCGGATTAACTCGAAGCCTCCTAATGAGCCGCTAATGTTCATGGGAATGCTGGACAGAGTTTAGGATGGATACAAGAAATGAAAGCCTAATAACAGTAAAATAATTAATTTGAGAATCTGCTCTGGCCATTAAAAATCCAACTTTAATAGGAAATAAAGGAAACTTACATTTTCATTTTATGCTATGATAATTTTCTGTTCAGTATAAAAACCCTATAAAATTATATGTAGTCGCTTTTTATCAGATTCAAATTTGTATGGCAATAAACCTTTCTTTAAAGGACCTACTTTATTTTTTTTGAAAGGACCTACTTTATTAAAAAATACCTTCTTGTAACTTTGAACATAGAATGCAAAAAAAAGTACAAAGAAACTAGTAATATTATATATAATAGGACAATTAGAAGAATATTTTTATTCAAGAACAAACACCAAAAGAAGTTTCATAAGGCAAAAACAATGTCTTTTACATGGAGGTGGTCAGTAAATGTCACTGAGTTAATTTGATTGAACAAGATGTGTGAGATTTTTTTCACATCTGTATAAGCATAAAAAATAACCAAGACTATGCTTGAAAAGTATTTTAAAGTCCATTTTGTTAATCTAAAAGGGTACCATACAAGAAGTCTAATGTCATCCTTTGATACCTTTCAGAGTGTCTACCTATGAAAGTTATTAATTTGAGAGTTGGTGACAAAGGACTGAACTTTTCCTCTTTTCATGCTGCCCTGTTTGGAGGTTTTCTTTTATTATTTATCAAATTTTTCTGTGGACCACATTAAGAAAAAAAGTTTTCATATGTGTAAAAGTTTTCAGTTTGCAAAGTGTCAGTCAAAAATACGTATTAGGTGACTTGATGGACTTTTGTTATAAAAATAATTAAAATAAAAATTAGTGTGAAGAAATAGGTATGAAATTGAGAAACACTGAGACAACCTGAAAAATTAACTATCCCCAATTAAACTATTAAGAAACATATATGTTAAGGAGAGGATGACTAAAATTAAGTAGTTGCTTAAGTTTATTTATGCTCCAAATAGATTCCAAAGACACAGAAAACTGTATCTAGCAGGCCCATAAATGAATATTGTATTAAAAATACTTTACATGAATAATTTTAAAGGGACTTAACCTAAACACGTTTCTCCAACCAGTAAGGAACATTATCAAAGGAAATATTGCTGGGAAAGGAGACATTTAAAAAGTTGAGATTGATTGAAGTTTATAATTTATTTTGCTGTGTACTGAGGAGGGAGGAAGGAAGAAAATATTATTTAACTAAGTGGATAGTGGTACCAGTTTACAAAAGTAGTGAAAATAGGAAGAGAGATGGCATATGAAAGAATGATTAGTTCAATTTTAAACAATTCAGTTTAAGATGTGGATGCTTGGCTCCAACTTCTGGAATTCAGGAGACACATTTTGGCTAGCTTCAGCTTTGGGAATCATGATGTTATAAAAGTGATAACAGAACAGTGAAAGTAAATTAGATCACTTACAATGGTGATTAAAAATATCAATAAAGGATTAATTTAATCTGTCTGGGAGGAGTTAAGGAAGATTTCATATAGAGGACAACATGAAGACCAACAGGTAAATACTCTTACTGTATACTAAATAAGTATTCTACTCATCAAAACTTTGAAAATGATGTGTCAGTATCATATTCAGAGTCTTAGGAGTAGTATGATTCCTTGGACCACGAGAAAGTCTCCTCTTAGTCCTTTCTTGATCTCCTTTATTTCATAGTTTTTAATCTACATTCTCTAATGGAGAGACAAAAATCTAGTTTTTCAGTTATAAATTGGGCTTGTAAATGTCTGATTAAGGTAAAATTGATATGAATAGATATACATTTTGAAATCTGTTCTTTCCACTTTGGGAAAGGCGTTAGAAAATTGGAAGATGTGGATGCTAAAGGAAGATGTGTCTCCAATCGGAGAATGTAGTAGAAAAGGAAATCTAGAGGCATTAAATTGCACCTTACATTGTTGTCATGAAAATATAGTTCTACTCAGGAGGTGGGGACAAAAAGAAAAATTTTAAAAAGGTCCTTCATGACCTATGTTAATTGTACACACTTTAGTGAAAACTCTATTCATGTGGGATAATAAGAAAGGAGAACTTCAAAGAGGGAATTTACAATGGAATTAAAGGATGGATAAGGTTCTACAATGTAGGAAATACAATAAGGACATTTCAGACAAATTTATTATTAATGGCTCAGTGTAATAAAATTATTTGTGAAAGAAAAAAGGTATCAAGATGTCTATTACATTGTGGTCATGTTTGAAAGTTATAGGAGAAATGACCGGAAGGTAGGTAGAGGTCATATTATTAAATCACTTTTATTCCAGGATAACATCCTTGGACATAATTCTGTGGTCAATTAAGAGTTATTTGATGGTATTAAGCAGAAAATTGCATAATCAAAGTAGAATTTGAGACCAGTTAGTTAAATAAAAGTAAGTAGAATGGTGGTAAGGTGGTAAGGTTATTCTGTAAGTTCTCTGATGGCAGCAAGTTTTGTCTTGTTCACTGAGTACTGCTTGCACTTGGTAGAGTGAATTACATATTTTTTTTACATTTATTGATTTGCCAGCACTAAGTTTTTATTCTTCTGGACATTTGGCCTATGTTAAACAAATTTACAATATCAATGAGATAGATAGATATGTTGAATTGATTCCAAAACTCAAGTGACACTTTAATATGATTATTATTGAAGAATGATTATTGAGAAATAGTTTGGTCACATACAAAAATAACATTTTAGAAAGAACTTAATTGGCAATGCTTTATTCCTCTCAGTTGCAGAATGTTAAGCATTTTCTTGCTATACATTTTAACAATTTTATATTTACTATTCATGAATCACTATATTGATTTATTTATCCATAGGAATACCAATTATGTATCTACTTGGTTCAATTCATTTTTACATAAAGTTAATTCTCTGCCTACAATTGGTTTGATGTAATTTTAGTGCTTATGAAACTAGATTTTAAAACTTCAGATGACCCGAGTAGAGCAAATACATGATGATATCATGCTACCCTTGAATTTAATCATAGTATTGTTGGCATTTAGTTTTCTGCTCTATAGACCAAGTCTGTAAATGAGCCAGAGTGAACAACGTGAAGTTCACTGAAATGTTCACTATGATATAGGCATGGTTTTCAGTTTGTCATCCTTTTCTTCTTTCTGTGGAATATTAATTCTGCAAGATTAATCTTGGACATGGTATTTAGAGACAAATCAGCTTGGGGATACCTATGTATTATCTCTCTTGGAGAGTAATGATGAAAATTAATATACTAAATGCTCTGAGAATTCTTACAGTAAGGAAACCTGGTTATTTTAATTCATTTATATGTATATGGGACTTTATTTCAAAGATATGTCTGTTAGCATCCCAAGGAAATAGTTCCATGGAACCTACTTCAAAAAATACTGATCTTACTTCACAGATAAGGCAACTTCGGGCTGCAGAGTCCCAAATAACAGTCCCAAATAACAGTCAGTTAGTTGTTAGCAGAATAAAACTTGAGTCCAGGTCTTCAGATTTTATTTTCAAGCTCTTTATACTAGGTTGCGTTACCAGTTAGAATTTAGACCAAGTGGGGCACCTGGGTGGCTCAGTGGCTTAAAGCCTCTGCCTTCGGTTCAGGTCATGATCTCAGGGTTCTGGGATTGAGCCCCACATCGGGCTCTCTGCTCAGCAGGGAGCGTGCTTCCTCCTCTCTGCCTGGCTCTCTGCCTACTTGTAATCTCTCTCTCTCTCTCTCTGTGTCAAATAAACAAATAAAATCTTTAAAAAAAAAGAATTTAGACCAAGTGTATTTATATGACCATTAAAATTCACAGAAACTAAAATAGGAATATTTCCTGCTGACATGACTGAAATGTATTGACAAAAAAATTCACAAACATTGTATAGCTTTTAAAGTATCAGATTTAAAAATATTGATTTTCATTTCTCACTTTGACTTTAATAATAAATTTTTACTAATCAAGGGTCATGTCACCTACTTCTTATTATTTTTACCATATATGGAGAGAGTTCTTCCCCCATTATTCCTGCAGCTTTAGCAATAAATGTATTTCAGAGAGCAAAGTGAAAGGTGAGAATTTCATAGAGCAAAGTGAAAATTAGAGAATTTAGTATACTACATCATTATTTCTTGGGTTCATGATGTGTTTTTAATCCCCTTTAATCAACTTGAATACATTTGTGATTTATGTTATTAATTGTAATTCTGGGAAGATGACTTGTTCAATTAATAATTTATTCAATCAATAATTGGTGAGCACTTGCTGGGTGTCAGACACCATGCCAGGCCCTGCGAATATACACTGGCAGCAAAAAAAAAAACCTTATACTTAAGGAGTTGGTAATCAACTTTAGATTATTGGAGATATGTTTGGTATTGAAGTGAATCAGAAAAAAAAAATCACTTTGCTAGAGTATTGTTTGGTGGCCCAGGCTACTCAATATTAGCTCTGACTTCTTAAAATATTGACTTATATTCTTGAACTACACCTGGTTTACTGGTAAACACAAATGAATAGAAATTGAAGTTATCCATTTTAATGCTGTCTTCAGCACCTCTTCATTTTTAAATTAGAGCAAATGTTCTCTATAGACAACGTGTGTACATAAGCCTCCACACAGAAATGTGATTTGTTTATAAGCCTGTTCTTTCCTCAGCAACAGCATGGTTAACTGGTTAACTGAACCAGCTAGGTTCAGTTAGGTTTAGTTTCCATAGGCTCAGGGTTCTATGAAAACTTAATTTCGTGCTCTCAGGAACAGAAAAGCACCAACAGGACTAACATCAAAGATGTGTATCATGACCCATGCCACTGCTGACCTATAACTGAGGTTTAGTTACAAACATTGTCCTAGTAATTCCCAATGGTAAACTCTTGGGAAAAGTGAATGCAACAGTACAAACAATTAATAAAATTTCCATTTTTAACACTAAAGCAGAAGACTGATATAAAGCAAATGATGTGGGCGCCTGGGTGGCTCAGTGGGTTAATGCCTCTGCTTTCGGCTCAGGTCATGATCTCAGGGTCCTGGGATCGAGGCCCGCGTCGGGCTCCCTGCTCAGCGGGGAGCCTGCTTCCCCCCCCCTCTCTGCCTGCCTCTCTGCCTCCTTGTGATCTCTCTCCCTCTGTGAAATAAATAAATAAAATCTTTAAAAAAAAAAAAATAAAGCAAATGATGAATGGCTTGTACTGGTTCACTGGGGAGAATAAGGACTTGAACTTCATTCATGGTCCCTGGAGTACCAACAAATGAGCAAACAATTTTACATAAGACATATGTGTATCCAAGTGATAAAATGAATAGAGGCATTCTGCTTTTTCTTTGTTCTACAGGGAGAACAAAGAAAGCTTGACCTTTGGTGGTCAAAGCTGCCTTCAGGGAGTTTGCAATCTATTGTGTCAGAGGATCCCAGAGCCCTGAGTTCATTCCCATTTACATTTGTAGGCTAAGAATTCTTAGATTCAAGAATTTATCCCCTACCATGTAAAAGAATTCTTTTCTATACAATACCATTTGCTTCCCTGTTCAGTTACTAAATGTGTCATTAGGCCCATGTAAGATCTGACCATGGTGTATTAAAAAATATATTATTTATTTCCTGGACTCATTTACATAATTCTCTGTAACATTCTAGGATAAAAAAGGGTTGCTCAGTGGTATATGAGAAAACTAGTTTTGTAATAGTTGGAGGAATATGGTAGAAAGGCATAGGAATTTGGATTCATGTAGATCTTGAGTTCAAAACCCAGCTCTAACTATTTCTAGTTCGTAGCTTTGGGCTCTTCATTTCCTTGTGATTCATCTCATTTTCCTATAAAATATAACAACAGAGGAATTTTATAAAGTACTTTTATATATTTGATTAGTGTTTAATATATCATTAATGGTGAAATGATGGTAATCATTATTTGATCATTTACAACGTGTGGTTGACAGCTATAAGACTGCAATAGTTTTTATTAGGATTGATTATATTATGGAACTTTGTATTTTCAACACTGTGCTGACATGGATTTTTGTTTTTAAGAACTTGATTCCTCCAATTTCCTTTATGGTTGTCAGAAAAACATGGATTATTGAAAATAATTATGATTATTCCAACACTTCCCTCATCCTTAATTTAATGTTCATTTAATTCAGAGGTATTATCTATGTGAATTATCCTGATAATTGCTTAGGTCAGCAAGATTTTTTAAAGAGTCTTCTATTTTATTTAGGTTTATATCCAACTAAATTTAAAATATTGTCATTCAGATTTTCAAAGCCTGAATTTATGAATTGTGGTGCAGTCTTTCAGAAAGATAGAGAAAGAAGTTGGATCCATGTTAATCAGTATATAGTAAATCAATTTATGTGAAAGTCCTTTTCCTTAAAGTAATTTCTCTCTTCCTTGGTTTGTCTTTGCTATCAAAATATAGCTAGCTGTCTATAAAGTAGCCATTTTTAATATCAGCAAGAAACAGGGACATACATGTGTAAAGATTACAAACAACCCTCCAGGAATGCCTGAGTGGCTCAGTCTGTTAGGCATCCAACTCTTGATTTCAGCTCCTGTCGGTTGTGTGGTGAGACTGAGTCCCAGTGGAGAGTCTGCTTGGGACTCTTTTTCTCCCTCTCACGTCCTCCTCTCATGCTCTTTCTCTTCTCTCTCTTTCAAATAAATAAATCTTTAAAAAAAAAATACCCCTCCACATACATAATTGAAAATATAATGATGAGAAGAAAATAATCTAAAGAGTTTTATTTTCTAAGGTTCTAAGTGAATAATAAGAGTGTCAGATGCTGTCCTGAATTCATACATTTAGAATTATCCAAATAAGTTAAATGAGATGGAAATAAAGGATCTAGTAATTATATTATTGTGTGGACAAAAATATTGATTAGACTATAAAGAAACTTTAGTACAAAAGTATTGGCTAAAGATAGACTTCGAATACAATTTTTAAAACAAAATTATTGGCAATTAAATGATGCTTTCCAATTCAGCAATGACCCAATAGGGAATTTGTGATTTATACTTTCAAAGGCTACAGGTCAGGGATGTACAAGATGATCCAACTGGTCAGTTTTATCTCTAATTTAAGCCTGTTGTATATAAGTACTAAGCTAGGAAGAATACTTAGAGACATTAAATGCAATGAGATTTAAAAAACAGGAAGATTGAGAAAGCTACTGAAAGCTTTATTTTTACATAAATCTAGCTCTTATAAAAAGAGGATGATTGAGCACTGATGAAACTGTAGTTTCTGTTGATCCTCATTCTCTCCAATAAACCTCTTAAAATGCTTACTTCCTTACATCATCACCACTCCACTCAAACTGCTCTCTATAATATCTCAGAGAAATAATCTAGTTGATGGCATGTTTTCAGTCCTTGTTTGACTCCTCTGTAGTGTTAGACACTTGGGAACGCCCCTTTTTGTTAAAACTTTTCTTGGCTTTCATGTTAAAATATGGGGGTTTTTTTCCGACTTTCCTCAACATATGCAGGATATGCAGGATATCGAAATTTCTGTCCTTTAGACTCTTTATTCATTTACTCCTATAGCATGACCACACTTAATTCTACTGTGAATGATTTCTAAATATCTTTTTCCTAATGACTGCATTTATACTCACTTGCTGAGCACCACNACGCCCCTTTTTGTTAAAACTTTTCTTGGCTTTCATGTTAAAATATGGGGTTTTTTTTCCGACTTTCCTCAACATATGCAGGATATGCAGGATATCGAAATTTCTGTCCTTTAGACTCTTTATTCATTTACTCCTATAGCATGACCACACTTAATTCTACTGTGAATGATTTCTAAATATCTTTTTCCTAATGACTGCATTTATACTCACTTGCTGAGCACCACCACCTGGTGATGCTACCAGTGACTCAAATGCAAAATATTAAAAAGAAAGTAATTATTATCTCTGCCCTTAAACCAAGTCTTTTTTCCAATTTCCCTAGATTTAAGCAGTACGTGTATTTTTGCAGATATCTAAGTTCAAACAATTAAAAATAATGTCACCTATTCACTCTTGTTTTATACTAAACCCCTCAACTCTTTAAAGACTAAGAATTTCACCTTGACCATGACTCTCTCATCTATATTCTTTTAATTTTCTCTATTGGCAAACCAGTCTAGTCTGTTATGAATTCTGGCTAAGATAATAGCTTCAAACCGTATATTCTGCTTTTAAGAATTCTCATTTCAGCACACGACTGCACAAGAAGACTTAATGCATTCCCTCTTTTACCTTCTCTTTAGGCTTTTTTCCTTACTTACATTATTATACTACCTATCACAGTATGTCTTTATGATCTGTTTACCCATATGTCTCCTTACTATTCTGGGAATTCCTGGAATCTCTGGGACCATGTATGTCCAATTCAGTATTCCTAGTCAACAGTGCAATACTGAAAACAGATAAGAAACTCAATAACTTCTTGGTGAAAGTAATAATTGTATGGATGGACGAATGAATGAATAAAGGAAGCATTTAAAGTACTGCTGTTTTCTCATTCTCCTATCTTGCGAAAATTATTAATAGCTCTGGAGCTTGCATTTTTTCAGTATATCCTTTAGATAGTAATATGTATTTCAGAAGGTCATTATGAAAATTACATAACATAGTATATGTGAAATCACTTAGCTTATTATCCAGTTCATAAGATATGCTAAAAAAAAAAAAAAGACTCTTCCAAACTTTTTCAAGAATAGCCCTTATCTACACTAAAACATCTTTATTGCCCATAGAAATTGTTCCAAAATCTGTAGATTGGTATTTGGAATCATCTGTCATTTACCTCCAGGTGAATTTTGGAAACTTATTCCCCACTTGTCTCTTATACTCTTATTCAGTCAAGCAGATGGCACTCCACCCTATAACCTCACTCCCTATTTTGTGCTCTACCTGGGCTTCTGTTGTTCTCTTTTGTTCAGGACTGTTTTGTTGACAGCTTTTATCTTTCTCCTTTCTAACTCTCTAAGTGATTCCTTTCTATAAAAAGCCATTTGCATCCCAATCTTCTAGGTAATTTCCCTAAATATTTTAATGCAGTGAGAGCAATCTGTATTTTCTTTTTTTTTTAAAGATTTTATTTATTTATTTGACAGAGAGAGAGATCACAAGTAGGCAGAGAGGCAAAGAGGCAGGCAGAGGGAGAGGGGGGAAGCAGGCTCCCTGCCGAGCAGAGAGCCCAATGTGGGCCTTGATCCCAGGGCCCTGAGATCATGACCTGAGCCAAAGGCAGAGGCTTAACCCACTGAGCCACCCAGGTATCCCAATCTGTATCTTCTTGAAGTTCTATAAACCACTGACTCTGTTGTGGTACTTCTATCCTGTCTATCGTGGTGTAAATATTTTGCATATCCTCCATTCTTTTTTTTTTTTAAAGATTTTTTATTTATTTATTTGACACACAGAGAGAGAGAGATCACAAGTATGCAGAGAGGCAGGGAGAGAGAGAGGAGAAAGCAGGCTCCCCGTGGAGCAGGGAGCCCGATGTGGGCCTGGATCCCAGGACTCTGAGATCATGACCTGAGCCGAAAGCAGAGGCTTTAACCCACTGAGCCACCCAGGCGCCCAATCCTCCATTCTTTATTGTAAACTTATTGAAAGCAAGGAAATATTCTTTTTATTTGTCATTTAATTTTCTCATATACTTGCATAGACAGAATTTATAAGAAAATTTTTTGAGGAATTTGAAAGAGGAATTGACTCAAGCTCTGCCACAAAATAGCAATCTTGAATTCATTTTGCAGTATAGTTATTTCCCAATAAGATTAGACAAATAGAGAAAATAAGGTATATCTGAGACTCCCCTTTTTTTTTTCTGTACTCAAAGTGGAGTTTAGTTAGTAGTACTATTGGTTATTTGCTTATGATAGTTGCCTGCCCATTAATAACTAATTGGGATGACTACCTCATTTCACAAGGGTCACTGAGCATTTGTTAGGTAGTGGTGACTTTCAACCATTACTGAAAATGAAAGACAAATGTTTCCCACTATTTGTAAGAAAATTTGAGATTTGGCAAAATCAAAAGTATACTTTGTCAAAAATGGTTTCTTTTAATTATTGGACCAGTGTATGTTTCAAAGGGAAATTAATACATTCATTTACTTTGGATTTAATAGGATGCCACTTTAAAATCTATTAGGTCTCCATAAAGTACTGTACTTATTTTATAAATCATCTTTTTTTCTTTTGTACTAGTACATGAAAAATAAAGTACGTGCTGATTTGAAATCCTGAAAACATGCATATGATAAACTGATGCTTTACAGAAGCAAAGAGAAAAATACGATAGCTTCTTTCAAGGGCTCATAATTAGAGACCAATTAGAGAGAGAGAAAAAGATGTGTGTGTATATACAGTCTGACATATATGAAGTCCCTTTGATTCAGAAGACAGTCATAGATTAAGGAGCTCAGGAGACAAGCAAGCCAGGGAACAATAGCCCCATGTGCTCAGTATTGATTGCAAAGACAATTGCGAAATATTGGTAACTGAATAAAAGCTGGGGAAAGTGTGGTTGTATTTCAAACGTTATTTTTACAAGGCAGTTTGTGCTTAACTAACTTGCTGGGCTGCTCGAAAATAAGGCAGTGTGAAAGATAAGAAAAGTGGACACAGTACACTCCAATTTTCATAAAAGATTTCGACAGCTTCACGTAAGAGATTAATGGCTAAGGTAGCCATAGAATCATAGACTAAAAGGTAAGGAGTTCCTTACATAAATCAATTCAAGAGTTAAACAGTCTTTGAGGATGAAAATATTTGAAATATAAAGAATTTCAAGTGTGGTAACCCTTAAAATGATAAGGGGCACTTAATTTTATATTTCTGATTTTAAAAAGCACTCAATGTCCATTCTTTTTTTCTCTAATTTATTATTGCCATACATTTATTATGTATAATTATGTTCCCCAAATACATGTTATGTTAACTACAAATTATACTAGAAGCAGTTACTAGTATGTTCAGCAAGAAAATACAGATAAATTTAAGGACAGTGAATGACATGGCTATCTTTTGCTAAGAAATGGCAGACTTACTGTCCCAAACTAGGAACTCTGAACTAAATGACATAAACAAGAATAATATTTAACCAAGAACATGTTTGTAGATCATCAAATAAAAATTTAAAAACCTATTTTGTATTTGTAAGAATAATAATTTAAAATGTCCTATTCTGATCAAATGAAAACCAAGTGAATAAGGTTTTCTCACATTTAGACAAAATATTTGTTCATTTATTAAGTACATTTTCTTTATGACTACTTCTCATCCACTTTTTATTTAACCTGGCCCCTGAGTTTTTCTCACATGCTCCAGAAATTAGGAAAGAAAATATTACCATGAGTGGCTTCCATTTGTTTTGCTGAGACAAATAATATTTCTTCTTTCAGTGAAATGAAAAGCTAGAATTTTTTTTATCATTTTTTTAGTATAATAGAGAAGCAGTAAACACTGTAGACAGTGGGCCTGCCCATTTGTTCCAAATGATATATTCTATTTTGAACCATACAGGAAATCCAGAGATTTCTGTTTGTGTTTCAATTTAGGATAACCAAGAGCAAAGGAATTAAAGTACAACGGGGGTAAGGTGAAAAGGTGAATGTCAGTGCTACCTCTTGTACTAGGCCCTGACCTTATTCCCTGACCCCATTCCTGTTTCTGGCAGTTTGTGATTTCTCTTCTTTTGTGCACCATTCACACCGTGTTTTATTTAGGGTTCTCATAGCATTCAACACACACACACACACACACACACACACAATTTGTTGTTGTTGTTGTTTAAAGCACTATGTGACAGACACTGCGCTCGTTTCTGGGCCTTGCAATGAATAAGTCAGCCAGGGCCCTTTATAGTTTAGCAGGGTCAGTAAATGGTTTAAGCAAGCAGTAGTACAATGTGGGTTAATAAAGCAAGATAGTTAATGTGCTGAGGGCAATGCAAGCTTTAAGAGAGTTCCATTAAACTTGTCTAAGGGCTGGAATAGAGATGTCAGGAAGATCTTCCCAAAGTAATAACATCTAAGGTTTGGTGTTAGGTCTTGTCACCTGGGACATTTTTTTTTTTTAAGATTTTATTTATTTATTTGACAGAGAGAGAGATCACAAGTAGGTAGAGAGGCAGGCAGAGAGAGAGGAGGAAGCAAGCTCCCCACTGAGCAGACAGCCCAATGTGGGGCTCTATCCCAGGACCCTGAGATATTAACCTGAGCCAAAGGCAGAGGCTTTAACCCACTGAGCCACCCAGGTACCCCAACACCTGGGACATTTCAGTTAATCCTCATAAAATAGCCCTTTCAGGTATGTATTACTATCCTGTTTTTAAAGAATCAAATGTAAGGTTTAAAAAAACTAAATAGTGCCCAAATTTCTAAGATTAGTAGGAGAAAGGAAGAATTGTGATTCAACTCCATGTGGTTCTAAATTTGGGGTACAATTATCCTTGGAGAAACCACATTAGCATTTCCCCAGATTCTAGGTCACCTGTTTTTAGGGAACAGTATAGTGGTGGTTTTCTTCTTTGCTCTCCAGGTTTACTTTTTAGAGTGACTTGAGGAAGTAATGGTGAAATCACAGAATTCTGACCTTGAGAAATGATTTATTCATGGAGATAAGAAAATATGCAGCAATCCAGTAAGGAAAGGTCCAGCCAGAAATTCATGGCTGAAATTTCAGCTTTGCATAAGTCACAGTGGAATTTTACACCCCTTGGAGGCACTTGCTTTTCTGAGCCAGCCGGGCACTGAGATATGACGGGTCCAGCTGTCCACTAGACGCCACTGCTGGATGGATTCTCAAGCAAGAAATACATTGATATTTGGGGAAGTTCTGATACTTTCTTTAGGAAAGAGTTCAGATGAAATGAATATAAATTATGTGTTGGTTACATATTCAAATTTTGCCATCATTTACTATTCTTATAATTATAAATATTCATTTACATTTCTTATTTATTTTAGTCCCAAATGTCTTTTCTTTCTCTTTCTCTCTCTCTGTCTCACACACACACACACACACACACACACACACACACACACACAC